>JAWMAG010000031.1:8122500-8142500 GCA_037013455.1 Ceratitis rosa | reverse complement strand
ATTTGTATGTATACATTAACGAGATTAGAGCTTTCCTATCGTCTTAAGTGAAAATCATTCACTTCTTTTAGAACTTTTGAAATAAGTTTATATTCGATTTCTAAATTATTTACAATTTTATTTCGAACAGGACAACCGGTGTTGATGTCTACTTGGGCGCATGGGACATCTCTGATCCTTCAGAAAATCATCAAGATATAATTTTTGCGAGCACCAGAAATGTTATTGTACATGAAGCGTGGAATGCCGAAACGATCTCGAACGATATATCATTGATCAAACTGCCGTTTCCCATTCAGTTCAATGGTTAGTTGTGTTTAAAGAATGAAGTGGATTCTTTTTGGAAAAATTTTATATATTTTAGATATGTGAATATCAGTAGAAGTAATCAAAATTTATTTTCAGAATACATACAACCAGTTGCTCTACCCAAAAAGGCAGGTCAACACGACGATTATGTTAGCGAACAAGCGATAGCCTCTGGTTGGGGTCTAACAAGTGACAGTAAGTTGAGCATTGTAAAATTATGTAAACCAATATTTAATAAATAAACTCAATAATCCTTATTCAATGCAGAAGATGAAACTATCACCGACAAACTACGCTGGATTGAAGTGCCAGTTATGCCCAACTCTGGTTGCATCAGATATTACCCTGATTCGATTAAGCAATCAAACATTTGCGTCAGGACTATTGGTGGTATTTCAACTTGCAACGGTGACTCCGGTGGCCCATTGGTGTACAAGGATGGTAATAATACCACTCTGATTGGGGTCACTTCCTTTGGCTATAGATACGGTTGTGGTTGTGAAGTAGGTTGGCCTGGTATATTCACACGCATTACTTCATATTTGGATTGGATTGAAGAACATAGTGGTGTTGTAAACAATTAAAGTGATTGAATGTGAAAGTATAGAAAAAGTCGAAAAAAACTTTGGGAATATTTCTCTTAAGAACTTTTTTCTTGTATGCGAGGTTATGTGGGGGAATCAATAACAGAAGAAAAAATGGAAAATTAAAAAAAAATTGTTCATTATTATCACTTGAGATTTTTCATCAAATGGTGAGCCACCGCCGATACATAACTGATGGAATTTTATAAGGAGGGGATGACTTCCCTTGCTAGGGGTGCAACAACAATTGGAATTTTTTCTATTGGTCCGGCTAGGATTGAAGAACATGCTACTGTAACACTGTCACAGCTTTAAATTTTTATTAATCAGTTAAATCGAAAATTTCGATATTTGGCAATAGTTCAACCTCGCTTCTCTTTTTCTCGCTGTCGTCGCTCTCTAACTGTATGTATCGGCGTATCTTTATTAACGGATTTTGTTGGATGAAATTCGAGCTATTCGAACTTTTTAGGCTGTATTTTAACATCTGAGCAACAAGCAGTGAACGTCGATTTTTCTAAGAAAGTTTTTTTTAGCGACGAAGCAAAATTGTCGTACTTGTTGATCCGAGAATTCTCAAATGAAGATAGGCAATTAAGCCCAAAAAAAAAAGAAAATAATTATGGTCAGGTGCCCTCTACGGAGATGTGACATTATATACCATATACAATAACACCTTATATATATTATATAATTGGCGCTTTGTAACCGCTGAAGCGATTTTCGGCCGAACTCCTCCTCCAATTTGTGGTTTTGCGTCTTGATTTTTTCCCAAAAAATGGAGGGATCTACAATTTATACTTAGCCGCCTCCGAACGGCTGATGGTTTTTTTATGAGGAGCTTTATTTCATGTCAGAAATACACTCGGAAGGTTTGACATTTTCTGCCGAGGGGCGACCGCAATTATTTAAATTAATTTTCTATAACTGTTTGGATGTTAGTACGACATCAGGACTTGAACCCGATCCTTCCGATTGGCAATACGCAATGCTAACCACTCGGCTGCCGCGGCCGCCACCTTTTGATGGCGTTACTTCTTTGAAAACGACAACGGCGAGACTGTCACTATCGGCGCGTTATGGTAAAATTTAAAATCGGTTGAACAGTTTTAACGTGGTTGACTTGGTTTAGGATATAGAAATTCCCTAAATGACAATATGTCAGGTAGGACATCGATCGTTAGCTACCGTTTGATTGTACTTTTTTTAGCTTGCTTGAGCTCTGACATCTTCAATGAAAATGTCAAAGCATCCACAATTTGTGACTTTATGGTACGCTATGTGAACCGAAAACGATAAACCAATTGCTGTTACCATCAATGTCGATCGTTACCGCGCTATGCTATGAGTATTTCTTTGCAAATGTGGAAGAGAATAATATGGACAATGCGTGCTTTCAACAAGATGGCGCTATGTACTACACAGCCAACGTTACAGTCGATCGATTGCGCACTGTTTTCGAAAATCACATAATTAAGCAAAACGTGATGTCAACTGGCCGCTTCTCACCTACGATTTGACTCGGTTGGACTATATTTAGTGAAGAGCCGTTAAGTATAAGTGTTGCGACAACCATCCAGAGACGGTTTGAAACACGAAATTTAAGTCGCCGTTGCAATCATAGAGAGTCATAAAGCCGAAGTTCTGTTAAAAAATTTTACCTATAGACTTAATAGAATGAACCACTCGTTGTAAGGTCAGTAGCGGCAACTACAATAGCATTAACCAGAATATTGAGGAAAAATCACACAACAAAATGTTTATCCGTTTTTTATATAAAAATTTTAGCATGCATGTTTCATGGTCCATATTCATACATATACAGCCTTGGCCAAAAGTATTAGGCACCCCACTGAAATACAAGTATTCTCAAATGTGGTTATCAAAGTTACCGCTTTTTTTTGTAAATGTCTTACATGGGTGTTTAACTGTTGATTAAACGAATAAATTGGGTAATATTAAAAGTCATAGCATTCTAATTTAAAATTTAAAAGTGAAAGTGTAAATTACATTTAGTGAAAAGTTACCAATCTTATAAAAAACAGTTCATATTTACCGAAATTCCTAAAAAAGTGAAATAAGTTACGATTATACATAGAGTTAGAATTCAAGTTCCAAGTGAAGATGGTAAGTCTCAAGTTGAGATTGCCATTTTGGTGGAATGTTCGCGGTGCGCGGTCCAACGTGCTATCAGGCGATTTGTGGAGACGAAATCCCACAATAATTAATCAAAAAGTGGAAGAAAGCGTCTAACTAGTAAACGAGAAGACCGAATACTTATACGCGAGTCTCTCAAGGATCGCAAAAAATCTTCTTCTGCCCTTGCAGCTGCTCTTTCGGATGAATTTAGTAAACCAGTTAGTGCTTGAATAGCTAGAAGAATACTTCTGAAAGCCGGTTTAAAAGGATGTGAAGCCCGAAAGAAGCCGTGGCTCTCAGAAAAGAATAGGAAAAATCGTTTGGAATGGGCTCGCCGATACCAACATTTCACTGAAGATGATTGGTCGAATGTTCTGTGGTCTGATGAATCAAACTTCGAGGTAAGCTTAGTTAAGATCGTCTTAAGCTATTAACAGCCATAGCTTCTTACCCTAGATCAATTTTGAAGACATAATACAAATCTTATGAAAACATTATTTTTTCTTTTCTACAGATATTTGGTACACCTGGTGTGGCGTTTGTGAGGCGACGGGTTGGGGAAAAATATCATCCAGATTGCGTAGTACTGGTACGTGGCACTGTTAAGCATGGAGGAGGCAGCATTATGATCTGGGGCTGCATGGCTGCTGATGGTGTAAATGTATTAGAAGCTGTTCTTCTTCCTTCGTTAACGCGCATTTTCGGCGATACTAATTTAGACGAGGTTCAATTTCAGCAACGTTGTTTTGTTATGCCTGCACAGTCTTTAGATCTTAATCCCATTGCGCACATGTGGGCTATTTTGACACGCAAGATTAAGATTAAGGAACACAGTATAACATCAAGAACTGCCTTAAAGAATGCCTTAATTAACGAGTGGTACGCCATAAGTCGCGACGATTGTGCAAAGCTTGTACGCAGCATGTCTAAGAGAATTGCTGCCGTTATTAACTCGAAGGGTGGACCTACTAAATATTAATGTTATTATCAATAATTCATTGTATTTTCACTGTTTTACTAATAAAACTTCATTACTTCACTTGTTAAAACAAAAAAATCAGTAATTAGTGGGGTGCCTAATACTTTTGGCCAAGGCTGTATATTTTTATGTTTTGTAGTTACTTAATTTCATTGAAGATGCAAAATTATTAATTAAATATGTAGATAAATCAAAAAAAAAAATCAGAAATAAATTACTCACATATTCACAGTTATCAGTTATCCTGCGTTGTATGTCGTTGGTCCAATAGATGATAGGTAGATGTTTGTCCATTCACTAAATGGGGGTGGTGGTCTTGATCTATTAAGTTGGCAGGGCTTAACAAACATTGGAAATCTTTTTCGGAACATTGGAAATTGTCCAGATTTATATTCCTTGGGGATCCCACCAACTAAAAATTAAAATTTTTATTAAAAAATTATAACTAATATTACCATTGCATACCTGACATACTATGTTTTGTACAGCAAAGAAGAAAAATAAAAAAAAAAGTTTAATAAAAATAATTTAAACTTTCAAAGGATTTATCCACAGGATAATCATTTCAATAATATTTCGATCACGAAATTCATTTTAACTTGATCGTTCGGCCGACGTAAACACAATGGATGCGAAATGTGTTTTCTTTTACCGCAAACCCTGTGATAAAGAATATAATATTCCACTTATACTTCAAAAAAAAAAACAAACAAAAAAAAAATACTGTAGTAACTTCACTGCTACTCATATTAATGATGACTGCTGAAGAGCATATTATTTATTACTATTTAATTACGAAGAGTTCTGCGTGCAAAAATATCATTACAGTGCCTTGCGCTCTCTTAACAGGCAAAGGTGCCTTATCATACTTTCAGTAATAAAACTTTCAGTAGCAATTGATTTAGCGGAATGCCTCCAAAGCTGGGAAAGCCGTTAATTAAGGAAATTTTGTGGTTGGGATTTTTAGCAACGCAACTACTTTTAACTCGATTGTAAAGTATGATGTCACAAAATTAAAAAATTTTTCAAGGCCGAACTCATTACGTCAGCAGCATAGTAGCACCCACTGCTACCCACCCGTCTAAGAAGCAACTGCGGCTGCTTTACTATTACTCTTATTTAATATCTTTCTGCACTTGGGAGCCCAAAATCGGCGAGTTCCATACGGACGCTAATCAAGTGATTTAAGGCCCATTACAATTGATTTACAGCTTCTTAAGCTGCATAAATAATTGATTACCTTATCGACTTTCATTGCGACCATCAAAAAGTATATAAACAATGGATATAACTAGTTGAATTCATACTTCGAAACTTAGTTGAATTTTGAAAATGAAGTTACTCGTTGTTTACACAGTTTGCCTTTTCGGTTGTGTTGCCGCTATTGGCAACAAGGTAGATTGGTCTGAAGTGAAGCCTCGACACGTAGAACCACAAGTGCCATTCCATCCACGTTCTTCGCTTGGTGGCCTTGAAGGACGCATCACCAATGGTGAAGTGGCTGTCCCGAAGCAATTTCCCTACCAAGTCGGCCTAAGATTGTACGTTCCTGATGGTACAAGCTGGTGTGGAGGCAGTTTGATTTCCGATCGTTGGGTTCTGACCGCTGCCCATTGCACTGTAAATATGTAAGTAAACTTAAATACTTTATAATTTTGTTGGCGTTGTTATGAACATCATTATTTCACAAGAACCACTGGTGTTGATGTATATTTGGGTGCCTGGGATCGCACCGATCCTACCGAACCGAACCAACATATCATATTCGTTGCCGTTAAGAACGTTATCGTTCATGAGGATTATGATGACGATGCAATTTCTGACGACATTTCACTAATCAAACTGCCTATTACTGTGGAGTTTAACGGTATGTATTTACTTGAATTTGCAGAGAAAGCTGTTAAAAATCCCGTTTATACTTTTAAAATCCCTTAGATTATGTTCAACCAATTGCTTTGCCCAAAAAAGCTGATTCATACGATACCTATGAAGGCAAACAAGTGATTGCCTCTGGTTGGGGTAAAATTAGCGATGGTCAGTATTGAAGTTTCCTACTTCATTACTTGTCAGTTTGCTTGCTCTAATAATCTAATAATTTTTTTTCGGCATTTTATTTACAGACGCTAAGGTAGCTACTGACAAATTGCGCTGGATTGAGGTGCCGATTTTGACTAACAAAGTTTGTAACAGATATTTCCTTGGCTCGGTTCGAGAAACTAACATTTGCATTAAAACTACTGGCGGCATTTCAACTTGCAATGGTGATTCCGGTGGTCCGTTGGTGTACAATGACGGTGATGGCCCTGTTTTGGTTGGTGCCACCTCCTTTGGCATTATAGTGGGTTGTACACGCGGTTGGCCAGCTGTATTCACCCGCATCACATCTTACTTGGATTGGATCGAAACACATACTGGTGTTGTAAATAAGTAAAATGTTAAAAAGTATATAGAAAGTGTTATTAAACTAGTAAGCCAATAAACAAATTTCAATTTAGAGCAAAATATCCGCGACTTATTAGTTTTTCTGTTACTTGAATTAAGAAACCAAAATTGTCGTTCAATTATATGTTCATATGTCAATGGCATTCAATGATTGCATTAATGACCCCAATTTAGACACCAATATATGGTAGATCATATTAGCGAGTAGACCTATGTAAATGGTTTACTTCTATGCCCTAGTAAATTGCATTGTTATATACAAGAATATCTTCAAACTATTGTAGTAGGATACTGGAAGAAATCTAGGAACAATTTCCAATAGAAATTTTTCGTGATCACACCATGGGTAAAAGAAATGTGGCTACTTTTACCCATGGTGTGATCAGAAAAGGTGAAATCGACAGCTCCGTCAAACAAGCGATTTTCACCAAATCGGCAGTCTTAAATAGTTGAAAATAATATTATAAATCCTCCTTTCAAGGACTTTTTTAGAATGACCCGATAGAAAATATTTCACCGAAATCTGGTTATTTTAACATGAAAAAGATTTAAGTAAATGTACAAATCGAAAACTAGTTATTCACATTTATGTGTTTAACTGCTGAGTGGAGAACATGTCCTTACAGAGTGAACTAAATATTCGGATATACGAGGGACGCCTCATATGTTCGCGGTCTAGAGTACTTAATGAAACAAAATTTATAGTTTTATGTTTTTTTATTTTTTTTCTCTAGTGAAATACACTTTTCCCATCGTTTACGTAACCCTCCCAATCCAAGCGGTGAAGAAATAGCACTCCGCGCGCTAACTTGCCACGTCTCTTCAGTACGACTGCCTCACCTCGCCTGACTCAACAAATTAGCGTAATACTGGCCATTCATTGTAGTTCCCTTTGGCAAAGTACCAATTACGAGAAAATGATAGACATTATCTTCGACGACGTCTATTCCATTTGGAATTTTTTTGGTGGCCCACCCCCTTTTTTATCCACTCCAATCCAAGTTTCATCAATTGTTACAATGGGGTTGCAAATTTCATCCAAATTATCTTGACATAACTCCAATAAATCTTCATAACTCTGCAATCGTCGCGGTACCTAACACCAACTAATTTTTTTCATACTCAAATGTTCAGGCAAAATCTCTCTAATCTGTAATCCTACGTGTACTTTAAAAATCATTACCGAAATAAGACTGCCGAGCAATCGAGGGGAATTTTCTAGTCACACCTGGCAATGATTCCAACATGCTGTTACCAACCTTACTGCTTGCATGTTTTTTTAGAATAGCCTGCTATACCGGTAGATGTCACTTTTGTAGCTGTCACGATACACGTTTTAGCAATGCAATGAAATTATGAAAATTCACCATAAAAATTTCTTCAAAAAATCATCTTGACTGATGAGACGATGGCTACTTCAATAAGCAAAATTGTCGTTTCCGCGGCTCGGAAAACCCAACATTTATTGTTGAACAGCCTCTCCATCGTCAGCGTGTGACTATCCGCTGCGGTTTATAGTCCGGCGAGGTCTTTTGATCTTACTAATGAAGCTGGAGCAACAGTTACTGTGTATGAAATGCGCTATCGAGAGATGAGTAATGACTTCTTATAGCTGGAATTGAATGGTATTGATCTGGACAATGTTTACAGGACCACGGTACGTGACACACAAGTAACGAAATCATCGATTTTTTTAAGGCAAAAGTTTCCAGACGGTCTCCGCCAACAGGTCAACGTCGATTCAAGGCCTCAAAGATGAAATTCGTGAAGCTATTGAAGACATACAGCGGTTACTCTGCAATTTGGTGATGGGAACTTTCATAAAATGTCCTGTAAGTGTAGCCGTTTTCATGTTTTGGGAGAAATTTATTCATTATCAGCTATTAGGCGGTCGCGATAGATAAGTGGTTCGAGTTCTGGTCCGACCAACATCCAGTTAATTTAAATAAAAACTTAAGCTAAATTTTCTAATTGCCATCGCCCCTCTGCAGGGAATATCAACTCCTCCGCGTGTATTTCTGACAGGAAATAAAGGCTTCTCATAGGAACGACTGACCTAAGCGGTTTAGTATAAACTGGGATCTACAGCGTATACAAAGCACTAATTATGTACCTATCTATACATATATTTATATTAGAATTAAGCTTAAACTCTGTAAAATAACGTATGGTTGTGTGTTTGAATAAAAATAAATAAATGAAAACAAACTGAACGTGACTACAGATCCTCTTGAAAGATAGTGACCAAATAAGTCGCGTATTCCTTATCAACCTTTGAACGCGATTATGCTTTTCAATCACTTGCAAATTATAAGTTTTACTGAATTGATTTCTTTGAAGTTTTCCACAACAGCAAATCGGCAATCGGAAGGGTGCTATCACAATCATTTTGGACCGTGTGCAATTGATGTCTTTTCTTGTTACCTAACCGTTACTACGATAATACCTACATATTTTTTTTTAACATTGTCCATTAGTAGGACAGGGTGTTAGTCGAAGAGTTCGAATGGATACGCAGTTTTGTTAAGTAATTTTGTGCTGCGTTTTAACTACCTTCTGTGATGGTGGGTATATTTAGATCTCTATGGACATTTTCATTATGCATGTACCATGGTTCGCCCGTAATTACTCTTAAGGTTTTCGATTGGAACCTTTGAATTATACCTATATACGTCGGACAAGCTGTGCCCCATAACTAGATTTCATACATCCATATGGTTTTTCTTTTTTCTGTTGCTAAGGCTAAGTCCAGACTTCTTGTTTAAAAGCCAGGGTACCAGCAGATTTGAGTTTAAGCTGCAGCTTTTTAGCGAAAATGTGTTGTCGCCAAGTTAAGCGCCTATCGTAGGTGGATCACAGGTATGTAATTTTGTCAGCTTGCAGAATCGGTGCATTGTTGAGCTTGACTGTAGTGCATGTTTTGGCTTTAATATAAAAGTTCAATAACTTTTAGACGTTATTGCTGGCCATTCTATAATTAGTTTAAGATATTTCTCTGACGCTCTTTTGGCTGTAATGGGATATTTGTGCCGATTTATTATAGCGGTATCATCAGCAAATATTGACATAATTACTTTATCACTCGTAAAAATATCTGCGTTGAACAGTATGTACAATAATGGAGCAAGTACACCACTGTGGCCCAAGGCACAGGACTCACTGAAACGAGTTCCTGAATGGAGGGAAATGGGTGTTCAGTTTTCAGATTTTAGTGAGCATGCAAAGAGGTGGTAGAACATACATAGTTGGTTGGGTTTTTAGACCTAGATATATTGTGTCAGTATTAATTGGCTCTCAGAGAGCAGGTCTGCTTTTCAACGTCGAACCTTCCTTGTGTTTGTTGACGGGCGTTTTCCGATACACAGAGGCGCGTGCGTATATTCGCTGCGACAAGATAGTGCTCCGAGTCAATGTTCGGACCTCGGAACGTACGCACATCTAAAACGCTGGATACATGTCTTCCGTCTATCACAACATGATCGATCTGGTTGAAAGTTTTCCGATCTGGAGACAGCCAAGTAGCTTGGCGATTTTTTTTGTGCTGGAATCTAGTGCTACTGACAACCATATTTCGGGCTCCAGCGAAGTCTATCAGCCTAAGCCCATTTGGGGATGTTTCGTCGTGGAGGCTGAATTTTCCGACAGTCGTACCAAAGATACCTTCTTTGCCCACCCTAGCGTTGAAGTCACCAAGCACAATTTTGACGCCGTGGCGGGGGCAGCGCTCATAAGTGTGTTTGAGGCGCTCGTAATAGGCATCTTTGGTCGAGTCATCCTTCTCTTCCGTCGGAGCGAGTGGTGTTGAAAAATTTTGTTTTGATGCGGATTGTAGCGAGACGTTCATCCACCGGAGTGAATGGCAGTACTCGTCGAAGGAGTCTCTCTTCAACCACGAATCCGACACCAAATTTGCGCTGTAGTAAATTTCACAAGGACCCACCTTCTTCCGTCCTTGTCCCGTCCATCGCATTTCTTGGACGGCAGTGATATCAGCCTTTAACTTTATGAGGACATCAACCAGCTGGGCAGCGGCACCTTCCCAATTAAGGGACCGGACAGTCCAGGTGCATGCACTAAAATCGTAATCCTTAAAACATTTGCGGGGGTCGTCATCAAAAGGGGGGTCTCTCATCCGAGGCTGAAATTGGTTTTTCATTGGGTTGTTTTTTCATGTGGTGAGTTCCAAACCCTACGCACAACCGCATGGGTTTCGCCTTCTCACTTTAGCTCTGCTCCAAACGGATGTTTGTTGGATACCCAGGGGATACGTAGTCTAAGACCGGAAGTCGTGAGCTGCTTGAACCATATGCAAAAGAATCGTTTCTGGCCACTCCCAGGTGAATGGCAATCAAAAACTTTCCTCACTTGCGTGAACTTCTGCACATGGCCCCATCCCCCTAGGGTTGCTCATATTCTCACTGATATTAGCGAGTAAACATAGTCACAGGTGACTAAAAAGCACTCTCTGCCGCGCCCGTTGCTTATTTTCCTAACTACTGAGCCCTCTACAGTCTAACCAAAATGGCTCATTTGCAAGACGGTTTTGGTTGAGACTAGTTATGTGGGGCTTATAGTTATGTTGACAATGTGTACTTTAGGAAAGTCAAACTAATGATGTGTAAATGACGTGAGCAGCAAGGCCTGAATTGTTCTCACTACCAGGAAGATGACAGATATTAGACGATTTTCTCCAGTTTCTGTAGCGTAACCACTATACCCTACTTTCTTTACTGTCACGATCATACTACCTCCTGAACCATTCCCCAACGCAGACGCTGTGGGACATGCTGACCAATGTTGAAAATATTGTTTGAACGTTAATTTTGTCACATATCCGATACGGTTGTGAAATTACACAAAAAGTGTAATGGTTAAAAAATTAGTCTTTTGATTTGTTGTTTCATTTTAAGTGAGAGCTTTCACGTAGACAATAATCATAAATCGAACTTAAGTAATGAAGTCAAGTGTATGATTTGATTAATGGCATAAATTTACTTTTCAAATTAACCCAAATAAAATAATTTATGCTATTTATTAATCATATTGAACTGATATGTGATTTATTGATGGTAAGTGGGGTTTCGATTTTGCTGTATAAACTGACACACTCTTTATTGCTATAGTTCTTCGTTATTCTAAGCGCAGAGAAATGAAATTCTTTGTTGCCTTGGCCTTCGTCTTGGCCTTCGAGCTGGGCATTAAGGAAATTTACCAGCGTTAGCTCTACATGCCTATAGTGAATGGGGAGACCGACGGTCGTACTACCAATGGACTGAACGCTGCAGCCAACCAATTCCCCTACCAAGTGGGTTTGTCATCCCTTCTGGCTGGGGTTGCACCACTGATACAAGAAAAGCTGTATCCTCGAAATTGCAACCATTATTTCTAATGCTCAGTGCATGAAGAACTTTGCCAGCATTACAGCCAGCCATTTTTGCATCGCTACAACCGGTGGTGTATCCACTAGTAATGGTGATTCTGGTGGGTCATTGGTGTTGGCAGCTTCGAAAGTTCAAACTGGTTTAACCTCATTCGGCTCCAAGGATGGCTCTGCTCTGGGTATTCCTGCTGCATTTACTCGCCTCACCAACTACTTGGGTTGGATTAAGGAACAGACTGGAATTTTGAAATCACTTTAACAAATTAATTTCGATTTTGTTGTGGAACTGCGAGCATTTTTTCACCTTCTTTTTAATTGGCGTACACACCGCTGACGTGAGTACAGTCGAGTCAAAAATATCGTATCAGTCGTTTCGTTTTTCCAATAGATTGGAAGTGTTCCTTTACTTCTATTGCCACCAGCTAGTACTGTATACTTTTAGAACTGGAGTGGTTTAAGGTCTCTAAGAAAATCAATCTAAAGTATATAATTGTTTTATCGACTAAGCCTTAGGCTCTAAGGCATTGGGCGTCCCTAGTCAAAAACGAAGGGGTGGGTTGAGTCACTTCTTTTCTAACCTGTCTTATCTTTTGGCGAATGGTGCAGATTTGATTTAGGTACCACCATGTCTGAGATCACACTGATAAGGTCCGATCAGTGCGCTAAATATTTAAGAGGCTTATCCCACGATAATTGGCACAGACTCTTAGGTCGCCCTTCTTATGGGTTGTCCAGAGCAGACTTATAGCCTATTTCCACCGGACGTATAATGCAATTTAGCTTAAATGCATTTAAACATCGCATTTAAATGCTAAATTCCCATGTGTTTGTTGTTGTATAAAAATGTGTTAACTCACTTTTCAAAGTGAGTTAACTCATTTTCGGTAATATAACAGAAAATGTTATGTTAACAGTCGATGCTGTCACTACTAATGTAAATATTTCGGAAGTTTCGATATATTTCTTGCCAGAGTCGTGTATTTTCGGATTTAATGAGGGGCCAGACTTTTATTTTGCATGGTGAAATTTTTTCTGCATAAAAACATATATTAAGTAATTGGCGAAGAGAATGCTTCTCCTCTTTAAAAAATAAAATAAAATAAAAAACAAACAAAAAACAATTGCGGAATTTCAAACGATCCCCTCAATATAAAAATATGCGTGGCTCCGGCAGCTATCAGCTGATTGAGCAAAATAAATAATTTAAGGAAACAGTCAAAATGGAAACGTGCATAAAAGCACTTTCGTTTCAGCAGCGTTTGTCCATGCAGCAATAATCTGCACTTGCGAATCACAAGATTACATAAGTAGCCAAATAAAATGAATCTTGAATTCATGATTTTAATACTTGTGACAAATTTTGCAAACTGCAAATGTAAACAAAAATCAGCTGTTTGAGTTAACTCATTTTCGATGGAAACGTTTGACCTTTCATTCACTTAACAGAGGCCTTAAATGCATTTAAGTGCTTGGTGGAAATAGGCTATTAGGCTTAGTCAAGTATGCTGACGCGCTTTGTCAGTTGTTCGACAGCTTAGTTAGTGGCATTTTTTCAGTTAGTTAAAAATCAGTTTTACTGCATAATTTTAGGCGCCTCTTTGCTTTTATATTGTAGTAATGATTTTTGTATATTTACTATTTTTCTCACAATCACCATACTGAATTTTGTAATTACAACAAAGCCAAAAATTTCTTTTAGGTTTTTTATTATAATAATATAAAATGAGTTGCAATTAAAATTTTAATATTATTTAAATAAAATTAATGCTAAATAAGTATGTAAGTTTCCACACACAATTTTATTTAAATTAAAATATAAAAAAAAACATTATTTATATCTTAAAATATAATATATGGCTAAACAAAAATTAATAACATATAATTTGATCAACAATTCCACTACTAACAATTAATTACAATATACATACATACATGCATATATAGAGACTTTTTTCATTAGAATGTATACACACATACATACACGTATTTGTATGTATGGCAAATATCACAAAACATTACATTCGGTTTTAGATTTTTTATGGAGATTAAATTTGCATACTTACAGATATTGTTAAATTTTATATAATTTACGAAAAGAATTTTTAAATAATTAATTTATACTATATTAATTTAAATACAAGTATATACTTCTATATAAAGATTTATGTAGAATACATTTTTTTATTAACTTTACATATACATATGTACATATGAGAAACTATTGATAAAAAAGCTAACTTGATGTAGGACTGCTTCATAACGGTAAAAGTTGTATTTAAAATTAACTACACTTAGAATGCTATATTTTAAACAGCACTGAGGAATGTACAGCTCAGCAATACCACAATTTAAAAGTAAGTATTTTACAATAATAAAGTTTTGATCATCATTATGTACAATTCGAGCAAAATATGATTTTTGAAAATTTTGAATCATTATTATTTATACTCTAAGCACGTTTGGAATCTAAACTGTACATACAGACATATTTAAAAATTTTTTTATTTATATATTCAACTAAACATTTATAGTTTTCATATGTACTCCAAAAATCTGGCAACACTTGCAAAATTGATAGCAAACATTGCGCCTGCAGGTATGCCACAAAAAGCTAAAGCCCAAGGAAGCACATATGCATTTTAAAGATTCAAGGCCCAATCAAAGGACCAACATTTCTTGTAGTTATGACACTATTAACTTTTCGAGTGCCATTAGAACTGGGTACGCTAAAACGTACTACACTTTTGACTACTCGCCTTCAGCTACTCCGCCCACTATCCTTCTCACTCACACATACACTTCTTTCGTGCCCTTTGCATGCTCTGGTGTACGTTTCACCAAAGTTGACGGCGCCGATGCACCACTCGCTCCGATAATCTCTCCGCGACCCTCTTCACGCGTTGCCGATACGCCTGTGCCATCAGGAACAGTATTACCGTTCGACTGTCCAGCCGAACGTACAGAAGCGTTACGCTCCAGCACATATGAATCCAAATTCAAGTTGGCATTAAAACTGTTATTTCGTGAAAGATTACCACCGCTATTCAGCGGTTTTATGGTGAGTATCGCATTATGAGTGGTGGCTACCAAACCACCACCACCACTACCTCCAGCGCCATTACCAGCAGAACCCGTGTAATTATGCGACACGTCTGCATTCTCATTACCATTGAAGTCGTTGATGGAGCGCATCGAAGGCGAACGTTGTATTGACAAAGATAGAGGAGTTGTTGTGATGAGATCACCAGTATCGAAGCCGCTGGCGTTGGTTGTAATGGTCGCCATTTGTGCAGCGCTGATGGGTAGAATATTCAAAGTGCCTGCAGGCATGATATGTGTGATATTTGTGGTGACTGGCGCTGTATGTGTAATAAAGAGAGAAGCAAATTAAAATATTGTAAGAAAAAATAAAATTCATTCACTAAGAATTTAAGTAATACTCACGTGAGGCCACACCAAAGTTCACATCCTTCAGATTGGTTGGCAAAATGGCTTGTGCCAATGCCGTTGTTGTCGGATGCCCTGGAATCAGAGTATTATTCGAAGATGAACTATCCATTTCTTTAATGGGCGATAATAAAAGTGTGCCCAAAACAGTTCCATCTTGCTGATTGTTGGTGCTGGTGTAGGGATACATGGAAGTTTGGGTGCTCAACTGTGGTGTCATAATGACGGTTTTTGTGCCTATGGGTGCGAGTTAAAAATGTATATTTTCCGTTTGGTGCTCTCTACTCAATGAACTTACCATTATAATCTCTTTCAGTGGACTCTTTAGCCACGTCGGGTGTGGGTATGCGCGGCCGTGGTTTGGGAATATTCGCATTGAGACCATTCAGTTTCGAATCTGGAATAAGAATGAGGTTATTAATTGCTTGTTTGAATATTCATCCTCTTGTTCTCGAAATATAATTTGAATGGGTTTTGGATAAAATGTGCCTTAATGTAGGCACTGTTTTGTGTTGGTATTGAAGTAAAAATACGTTGCCTACATTTAGGATTATTTCAAAGGTTGATATTGTAAAAGGTACCAGCTGGCCTAAAATATTTCGTATTTATCTAATTTAATTATTTTCCTTATTCACGTAGATCCTGACTCTTTCTCTCCCTCCCTCTTACTCTACTCTCACTCAAACTTACTCTGCTTCATCAATTGCTTCTGTGCTCTTTGTGATCTACGGTTAACAAATTTTCCATAAAAACTTGGCTTCGATTGCATTTGTGTTGATTGACCCTGCTGTTGCTGTTGTTGTTGCGCCTGCTGCTGTTGCTGCTGCAACATATTCACCGGTATACCAGATTCAGGACTAGAGTAAACAGAATTTAGGCGATTACGATTGAAAGCCATACCACTCGATGAATACGCGGTGGATTGACTACGAATGGAGCCCATGCGTGAGAGTTGTCGTTGCAGCCAGTTATGCTTGCGTCGCTCCACCATGGGCGTGTCGACGCTCTCCTGCATAGAAAATTAAAAGCAAAAATAGTATAATGAATATTTTTGAAAAATAAAAACTATTTTTTTTTATATACTAACATAATCCGCATAAACATCATCGACCAGGCCACGTTTGCCGCCACCGGGCACTATATTCGCGTACATGGCATCCTCTTTCTTTATTTTGTAATTCTCCGCCGAACCTTTGGGCTCTTCGCGACGATAATGTTCCGAAGCGACAGTGTAGGGCAACTCCTTCGGTACTACACATTCCCAATACTGGTCGCGTAATAACTCGGGATGCTCTTCGTGCATTTCATCGACGATCATGTAGGCGGCCTGGCAGTGAAAGAGTTGAATATGTGAGTTGAAATATTAATTTCTAATTGTTTTTTTTTGTTGATTTTTCATTTTAACTATTTGTGTTGAAAAAAATTTCCATTTGGAAATTTTTAATACGACTTCCACTTATCAACTCGTTATACCATATTTCTCTTGCAGATAGTACAAAGAAAAAAATTTATGGTTTATAAGAAATTAAGTTGTTCCGTATTCAACTCAAAGCTGGGAATTTCTGGTAAATTTACGCAAGTGCTAATTAGTGATTGTTTTATAGTTTTTATGAGGATTCCCCCAGCGATAACCAAATTATCAAAGTACAAAGTTTATAGCTTCTTATATTTATATATATGTATATATATATTTTTATAGAACTAAACAGAATACAAGGGGTTTTATTGTATTTATAGTACTACTGGGAAAGTTGCTTATCATGTACTAAAAGAGGAAAATAAATAGATTAGTTTTTTGTAAACAATTTCATGACCAACTTCTTATCTCTGTGACGCTTTATTCATCGATAACGAATCGTTCGTGAAATGTAAAAACGCTCTAACAAGAAAATCACAAATTATGCACTTTTTCATTAAATTTGAGTCCAAAAAATTTGTGATTCAATTTTTTATAGTAAGAGAAGTAACACGCTCTGCGCCACTTACAAAATTGATGGCATCACTATCGCGAATGACACCAGCCTAAAACTATGCTGCATATTTTTAACGAGAAAAATAGTAAAAATTAGAGCTTAAAAATGCGGTTAAGCAATCAAGATCTTATTTTAGAATTTCTTAGAAATAAAAAAAAAGATAATGCCGAAACAATTATTTAGAAAAAAATTAGTTCCAAATTATGAAGAAATCCTTAAATTATAATAATGCCTGATGGTATAAATTTTAGAAAAATTCCTTTTAATTTTTTTTTTAATTTTTTATAATTTGGATGGCGAACTAAAAGTTAACCGAGCCGAAATACCCTGTTGAATTATTATTGTTTCGTAAAATAATTCGAAAGAAAATCGATTTGTTCTCTGTTTGTGTGGATGCTAAATATGAAGAGTTAGCTGCTGTCAAAAAGCTGTCCACCATAATAAATAATGAGTAAAAAAAATCCTTCCGAAATAGTAAAGAAATAATAATAGAGTACCAAAAAATATTATATATTAAGTTTTCTACCAAAGTGAGAAATTGAACATATTTTGCTGTATTAATTGTGCGGTATCCACTGTACTTTCATTCGCACGCAATACCATATAAAGCAATAAGCACTTTAAAAACCAAAAATGAACGAAAGCTGCAAGGTTTAAGAAAAATGTAATAAAAAAAATATATATATATAAAAGCGACGATAAATAGGAAGCAGTGCAAAAATTATGCAAATTTTAAGCAAAAGTGAAAATAAACACTTAATTAAATTATTTTGTATACACTTTTATTACAGTTATGGCGATGCCTACATAATTTATGCATATCTCTACAGGTGCACCCTGTAAGAATTTTGTAGGCTACACCGCAAACGGTCTTTGTGGTTATTAATACTAGTGTCTTCCTTACAAGTCAAAATAAGACAATAAATTCCGAGTTCTGGTCAAAATTTTAGTCAAAAATAGATTTTAACCAGTCTAATTTTAACTGATTATTTTCCACTCCCTTTGATACAATCACCACACACCATTCCTGCAGGGTCACTATGTGTGTAAATACCAATTTATGCACTTAATGCTTATTAATAGTTAAAAGTTTTCGCAGTTTGCTGGTCACAACGTTTGCATATTAATTCATTTCATCGCTTTGTATTTGTTTTCTTATTTTACTTTTCTCATTATGTAACCACATTCGTTGAGCGCTTCAAAATTGCTTCAAAGTGAAGTAGAAGTAGAGAGGCACATGCAAAATCTTAAAGTTGTTGTACACCAACGCGCTCGCAATGTAGCACACTCCAGTGCTCGTGGAGATGCGCGTGTTGGACAGAGAAAAAAAAATATTTAGAAAAGTTAAGTAATTTGCGTAATCACAATTTTATATTATATCAAGCGAAATCATTCATAGTCTGCAGTATTTTCTTTTCGAAATTATTTTTAAACTTTTATGTTTAAGCGTATTCTTGTATATAAAACGAAATTTTACCTACAGTGTGTGTGTTTATAATTATTTTAAGTCTTAAATAATATTTTTTGAATTTATGATATAAATTTTTTTAACGGTTCATATTTTATTTACAATTCGCTCTTTTTTCTCACTATTTTATTTGCATGACTTATTTCAATATTTTTGCTGTTTTATTCTTCGCTATAAATGCACAGATATCACGTTTTATTCTACTTTTTCGCAATGGAATGAGGTTATTGAAATTTTAAAATGAATAAATCAGTTGAACTCGATTATTCTCCACGTTTCATTTACATATGCATACATTAGTCAAATAAAAAATAATTTATTATTTTTGCACTAGATGGCTTCAGTGATTGATTATTCTTCGATGTCAGGCAGCAGAAAATGTTTACGGTGAGTATGGTCCTGATAGCGTAACAGTCAATCATGCACGGCTTGGAATGCCGATTGTTGAAAATGTCGGCAAAATAATGCAAGTGGTCAAGTCTGATCGTCATGTGAGCACTGTTTCGATCACCATGGACCTAAACATTGCATAAAAAATAGTTTGGAGCAGCTTGAAAAAGGCTGAATACACAAAAAACATCATTGACCGAATTTTCATCTGCGAATCGCTGTTGAATCGTAACAAATATCGACTCATATCTAAAGCGGGTGATGACTGGTGATTAATCACCACCTACAGCAACGTCAAATGAAGACGGCCATGGTCGAAGAGCAGTGAGCCGGCATAAAAGGTATCCAAGCCAGGAAGGTTTTCTTTTGTGTTTGATGGGATTGGCAAGGAATTTTCCACTATGATCGGCGCCCCTATGGCTAAATTCTTAATTCGGGCCTGTCCTATCAGCAATTGGACCGTCCATAGAAAGCAATTGCCTAGAGGCGGAGGAACTATCTTTTATTAGGACAACACCAGACCTCACATAGCAAAAGTAACTCGCCAGAAGCTCTGAAAGCTTTTTTAGACGGTTCTTATGCCCTCACCTTATAGTTCGGACCTCGTATCCTGTTGAAGTCGAATGACTTGGCTCGTGAAGAATTGGCTTCAAGAGAAGCCTATAAAAAGCGAAACTCCCAATTTTTTGCCAACAGGAATAAGGGTTTCTATTTATGAGAGAGGCATAATGACATAACCTTCAAAATAGCAAGAAGATATCGAGCTTAACGGTGGATATTTGAAAAAATAAGGGTTTACTTTCATTTACCTAATATTATTTATATACTTTATGACTCTAAACTGCAGGTGTCGAAGTCTCTTTACTAACTTTTTTGAAAACGATTTAAT
>JAWMAG010000031.1:8105000-8117500 GCA_037013455.1 Ceratitis rosa | reverse complement strand
GGTTAAATTAGTGCTTTGAGGTTTTTTTATAACTTTTACCGTTATTGTGTTATTACAATTTCACTTTGTTTTCAATAGTTTTCGATTTGAATTGTGTTGAAAGCGAATTTGAATTTTTGACGAACACAGAAAGGGCAAATTATTTAGGAAATATTTAATACTAAACAACACAAGATTTTGAAACAAAATTTAACAATTTTTTATAGATACGAATTTAGTTTTAGGAAATTTTAAATTGAATGTATCGAATTATTTTATACAGCATCAAATTGAAGAAATCATACGATCTCGTTTGGTACCGAACGGCTCGGAGAGGTCCTTTCCAATATTATTATCTTCTTTCACAAATCAATTCACCCTTCAGTGTAACCATAAATACAGATATACAATATATTCAAATCTATTTATTCCTCTATCAGTGGAACGATATTAAATTATTTATTTATTTATTTGTATGAAAAATTATTATGAATAATTACATTACATTAAAGGTAACTAGCAGTCGGGCTATCGGCCTGATATTAAATTAACTTATCGTATGTCAATCGCTGTAATACCGAGAATGTATTGATAGGTCTATCGCAGATCTAATGTATTTTTGGGTACATAACTATATTGTCATAGTAAAAAGTAATCCATTTTTTTGGTATAGTGTACTCGTATATGGCTTTAGTAATCCGTATCTCGCGTTCTATAAGAACTGACGCTAGATGGCGTCAGAAATATGGTATTTTGTATAGAAAAAGATGATAGGAGAAGTGTTGATGACTTAACTCAATAGTGTATGAGCACATTTGAAAATACAATTTTACTTCGGTTAAAGCGAAAACGTAAGGCAGGCAGCTCAAAATGTGAATCGTGCTTATGGTCATGATACTGTGATAGTCAATCAAGCACAATTACGGTTTCATCGATTTCGCTCAGGTTAGTGTAAAAGTTGCTCTACGGTGTGGAAGACCAATCGTCGATAAAAGCGTCGAGTCTGACCGTCATACGAGCACTGTTTCAATTGCACAAGAGCTAAGTATTGCACAAAAAAACCCGTTTGTAACCACTTGAAATACGCAAGGAGTTTCCATCTGCGAATGGCTACTGAATCACAGCAAAATATATCCATTTCTGAAGCGGATGGTGAAGAAAAAAGGGTTACTTATAGCAATCTCAAACGAAAATAGTCGTGGCCGAAAGGCAATGAGCCGGTACAAGCGCTCTTTAAGCCAGTATTGGCGACCAGACCGATTTTGTTGTGTATTTGGTACGATTGGCCCTTGTCAATCAACCACTATGAGCTGCTCCTTTGCAACTAAACTCATAATTCGGACGTGTACCGTCAGTAATTGAGCCGCCTGAAAGAAGCAATAGCGCAGAAGTGCCCAGCTTTGGCCAACAGGTGTGGAATTGTGTTCCATCAGCACAACGCCAGACCACACTCATCAACAGTGACTCGCTGGAAGCTCTAAAAAGGGTTAAGTGATTCCAATGCATGCATTCTTTAGTCCGGACCTTGCACCAAGTTATTACTAACTGTTCTTGTCTATGACGACTGATTTGGCTGGTGAAGAATTGGCCTGAGGATAAGCCTGGAAAAATCGATGGTTCCAATTTTTAGCCAATACGGACAATGGTTTCTATAAGAAAGGGATCGTGATATTCTTTCAAAATTGTAGCAAGTTATCGATCAAAATGGTGCTTAATTGACATAAATCGTTTAATTTTAAATGTGTTAAATAAAGTCTTCAATTTAATGAGAAAATTTATGATTTCTTTTTAGACTAATATATATGTATATGTAATATTATATTTTTTATAATAAATTATATTTAAATAGTTACTCACTTGCAGAACCGTAAATAACGGAAAGTACAAATCTGGATCTTTGGCATCGCTCATGTTGGGCAACATCTGACGTCCCACCAACGCAGCTATGAAATACGTGTACAGCACCAGTGTCACAACCTATAAGCGCATATAAACAAAAGAAGAATTTAATGTCAATAAAATATTTATTTACAAATAAAAATAAAATACGTATAAGATGCTATAAAAAACCTAAAGCAATTAATTAATTTAACGGCAATTGTTGTTTATACTCGTATGCACGTTTTCTTTAATTACCAGCAATTAAATTACAACAACATAGACAACAACAACAACAAACCTGCGTATACACAAGCGGCACGCACACCGTATCGTAGCCAATCAGACCACCCAGACGTCTACGTATATCGGACAATTCCATTAGTATCGTTTGTACAATATGATCGGATGCTATCAGACCCTCTTTACGTGCCCGATTTATAATATTCGTGGCCCACACCAGCGGCATCCAGTATTTGGACATGGGACTTTTGGCATTAAGTGCATCGAAAATTTTCGATTCAGACTCGTGCATGAGACCAGCATCCACGAGATGTTGTGTGGTGGGAAAGCGTCGCTTGACACGCAATGAGATGCGTTGCAGTGTGATGACGTAGGCGAGCACCATGTAACGCATAATGTTACGACGCATAAGGCGTCCGGTTTCATTCTGTGAAAGAAATTATTGTTTTTGTTTTAATTATTTATATTATTTTTTTGATAAATTTTTTTTAAGTATTAATTTTTTAAAATTTATTTTATTAATTTTTTGTTTTTTGGTTCTCTACTTACATTAACTCCACCCGTGGAGTTTGGTATGGCAGCGCTAATAAATAACGCTAAAGTATCGGGCCATGGCAATAATCTATATTGCTCCCACCAACGCTGCACCACCTTATTCACATAGAAACCCAGTACAAATGACATGGGTATGCTCTCGCCCTGTTGGCCGAAATATATGCGTACTTTGTTGAAAATTCTGGAAAAAATAAAAATTTATGAAAGAAAATAGAATGTGAAAAGCAAGAAAAATGCAATTAAAGTTTTGTTCTACATAAATATAAAAGTAAATAAATAATACCAAAGCAGTAAGCGCCAGACAACTTTGAAAATTATGGTTATATAAACCTTTGCAAATGTTTAAGAAAAAATTCTCAGTTTTCTAGCGTACGTTTGGATTCTGTAGAGCAGTGGAGTGATTCAGGAAGTCTTTGTTCCTAATTTTTTTTCATAAGTTTTGCCTTTAAGCTAGATCAAGTGTCTTCTGTGAGAAAAATTAACGCAAATCAATTATTCAGCCGTGATCCCATTTTCACATTTCGTTTCCATAATGTGAATTCAAAAATTTCTTTTCAATGTGAACTAGAGGTTATCTTTGTCGTTGAAATTTCCCTTTCCGGTTGAACGATATTTGGATTTTTTCGAGTTAGTTTTCGGAAAATCGTTATAGATCTGAATGTTTCAAAGAATAACTAGTTCAGAGATCCTTACAACATATTCCACAAAATCCAAAAAATTGTTAGAGAATCATTCAGTGAGCAAAAACTCACATATTAAAACACATTTATCATTTTACTTTTCAATTCACTCGCAACAGAGCATGCGAATTCAATTCACAAAAATGTTTGTAGTTATGAAAGTCGGAAGCTGAAATATGTGATTTCAGTCCGAATCATGGGAAAATTTAGGTATGTATGTGAAAATGGGATCAGGGCCGATAATTTAAGTTGGTTGTTAGTTAATCGCTTTATTTTATTTTTTTTTTTTGGGGGGGAAAAATAAAGCTATAAACAATTTATGTTTGGCTCACAGCTAACAGTAAAAATTTTCCTTTCATAAAAAAAATTTTTGGGAATATATAATATATAAAAAATATTATATATAAAAATATATAATATTTTAAAATACAAATACTGGAGTTTTATAAAGAAGCCTTTGTAATTTTGAACTTCCGTAGATTTTACAATGTTCTTTTTTAGAAAAGCACAGAGAGTGCAATCAGTTGTTGTTCTTGCAGCTTTTCCTATATCGTAGTAAATACATACATATAACTAATTTTTATATACTCACTGTTGCTGTTGATCATTTAAAACGAATCTATAAACTAAATTTATTGTGTAATATAAACATAAATATGCGATTAATTCACGCCACACCAATTTGTAAACGCTGCCACGCCATCTAGTAATAATAGAGAAAAAGTAAACAATAAAAATTAGTACAGAAATTTTAATTGTAATTATAAATTTATCATTAAAAAAATGCAATTAAAATTTGTTTTAAATTTTTTTTTTATAAAATATAATATTTTCTTAGAAAACACCCAACACATGATTTTTTTTTTAATAGAATTTCAACAAAGATTTTTCTTGTTAAAATTTTTAAAATATAGTTTTCACACCATTCCCTAAATTTCTTCAATTAACCACCGACTTCTTTATGGTATGTTTACACATACCAAATGGTATTGACGGGGCATAAACCGCTGAGATATCATATCCGAAAGTAGGGTAATGTGGGATCGGCCGAATGCAGAGCATGTACAGAATATGACGAAACGCTAGAACACTGCCTTTGCGAGTGTCCGGCCTTCAGACGATTGAAACGTTATATCTTTCACGGTGCCCCAAATGCAATCTTACGGAGGTGGCCATATATGGATGAAAGAAATAAAATAAATTTATATAAAGTATAGTTAGGTTATTCAGGGGAGCACAATGACTTAGGTGCGGCCACTTGCGATCGTCAGGTTCTTAACCTCCCCTTACAACCAACAAACCAATAAACCCACTAAGCAACCGTCTGGATCTAGATTAAAAATTGACGTATGCATCCCCAAATATCCTAAATTATTAATTTATTTAGAAAAGTATATAAAGAAAAAGTAAAAAAACTACTTAATTTGAATTACTGTTGACTGTCGAAAGTATGTTATCGAAGTTATGTGTAAAAAATCTAAAAACTCTGTTTTTCTTTGCCTGAAAGGAAATGCTAATACCTATCCTATAAAGAGTCATATTAGAGTATAAAATAAATAAATTTCTTTTCTTATTTTTTTAAACTAAAAATGAGCAAGAAATTTTAAAAATGTCTCCCAATTGCTTGGTGCCAGATCAATGCTATTTTTATGTTATTATTTTTAGTACCAATAGTGACAGGATCTTGACAAATAGTAATGAACTTAAGTACCCACTTTTTTGATATGAAAAAGGAGCTCTAGATGTTATTTGTCTGAATATATATAGTGTAGAAGAAAAATCTAAACTGAGCTTAAAATTTTAATAACATTTGCTGGAAACACTGTAGTTCTCGTCGCGAGTTCTTTGTTATGCGCTCCATCGACTGAAAATCTTTACCTAGAAGTGGCAAGTTTTGATGTGAGCAAAAAGTTGACATGGACCATATCTTGTAAATACGATAGCTATTCAATAGCATCTGTTGAAGTTTTGGAAAGAAATTCTTTCAAACAAAGAGCCAGGTCAGATTGTACATTCTTGTGGTTAATAAAAATAAACAAAAAACGTGCCTCCTTTCCAGTTTCATTCTTCAGAGACTTTTACTCGGCTGAAACTTAAATACCGCTTTCAGTTATAATTTCCTTCACTTTCTTCTTCTTTCCTTTCGAAGAGTCTTCAGTTTTTTAACCATCAATCAGAATGAGACAAATCATTTACCACATTTTGACTACTTCTATATAATCAATTTATGTACTTATTTTTGATAAAATGGATTTACTCTAGGTGTTTAGTGATTCGGGGACCAAAATTCTGTTTGTCTCTTAGAATTTTTGGTAAATTTGTTATTAACACACTGGTCTACGCGAAGGGAAGTTAAATCAGTGGAATAATTCAGGCACTCAAAAATTCGTGAAAGGTACACTTTTGCACGCAACACGCGGTTACTCAACTTTGATTATCTGTAACAGCTACCTATATGACGAGATTGGCCTTGAAAGAGAAGCATGAAACATTAACTTTGAAACTCCTGTCGTAGATTTTGAAATATACGAGTGTACGGGAGGATCGAAGCGCTACGGAAAAGTAGGTCTTAAGATCTCTTGAAGTCTGACTGTTACTTTCAGTGTCTTAAAAGTTAAAATGAGCGCAGATTACATTAATCCCAAATTCACGAAAAAGTTTAGCTTTATTTCGTTTAGACAAACAGTATAGCCAGTCCCTGACTTGCGTTCTTGGCCATATAGGAGTGATCGGGTAAACATCATTTTAACACAATGGGCTATTAGGTCTACCTACCTACCTAAAATATAAATAGCTATATATTAAACCAAAATAGATATAAGTAAAACAAAATAAATTAATAAATTTGATGACATTAATTATGGTCTTATGAAAATTTTTATGATTCGAATCTTTACTCTCTTTCTATAAATTTCTTCCTTGCCAAAATAGACTATTTATTTATCTTCTGTAAAAATAGATTTTTACTCGTTCTTTTTATGATTGTACTTGTTGTTTTTCGTTCAACCACCGCAGTGCTTGACATGCACTTGACTTTGTACGTCAGATAACTGATGTTTCCAAACAGGTTCATCGCGCCGTTTATGCGTCGGAAAATTATAATATAATATAAATATGCATCATAACTGCTATCATAAATTATATAGGTGCATATGTGTATGTTCTCTCAGCATTGTTTTTGCACAAATATTTTAACAAGTTAGCAAACATGTAAGCGCTTAACAAAGTCACGCATAATGCACATTAGGGTGGTCGCAAAAAAAAAAATGTGAAAATTAAAATTATTAAAAAAATTAAAAAAATTAAAAAATGTAAGCAGACAAAAAATCAATATTAAAAGTAAACGTTTAGAAAGTTTGAAGTTGCTTTTATACATTTTATTAGACTCAGCAAATGAAAGGATGTAAGAGATTAACTTTTTTATTTTTTCAAAACAATATATATAGAGATATATATGCAGTTAAATATGTATATACATATACATATCTTATGCATTTTACGCCATTTATTTGTTGTGTATTTATTTTTATTTGATCTTTTCATACATTTTTCAACGCCAATAGGGTTTTTATTAGACTCTTTATGCTTGAAATGATTTAAATAGATAAAGTGTAAACAGCTTTCATTAGCACGTACAAGTGATTGCTTTCATATAAGTAAATAATAAAATAATAAATAATAAATAAGGAGATAGCCGTACACATGTACATATGTAGTATAAGTAATGAAGTGGTTGTGCTAAAGTCTGAATGTATAGCGAAAGTGGCTTCAAAAACTTTTTAAAAATTTTAGCTCTAAATTTTGATAACAGAAACTAAATAAACATTGATTTTTTATCTGAGTTTTTTTAAGCATGAACTCTAGAAAATTAAAAAAAAAATTATAAAAAAAAATTCAAATCTGAGTTCAGATAAGTATTTTTTTTTGTCATTTATATTTTAGCACTGTTATCGGAAATACTTTGAAAAATTGTTTTGCTGAAATTAAAATGATCTCCCGTTATACTCATCAACAAGAATTTTTGCATTAATATTATTTAAACGTCTATAAACACATGTTTAACTCAAAAGTACAACAATAAATATAATTTAATGTCACCAGCAATTATGGTAGCCATTATTTGTTTTTATTTTTTAACTGTCTTGCCTTTTCACAGCATGTCACGTGCTCAACTTACGGTTAAATAAATAGTAAAATGTAGCCATATTATTGTTTTTTTAATTTAAAATTCAGGGATTTCAGTTATGATGGTCAACAAATCGATCGATTTTTGTGCAATACTATTTTCGTACCTTCATTTGTCTCCTTACGAGTATAAAGCGATTGTGTATTTAAATTAATTCTTTTTTTTTTTGAATATTTGTCATTCAGAATGTACGTCCTTGCAAAAATAATAATAAATTCGCACTTCCGATGCATGTGATTTATAAATTATTATACAAAGTGTGTTTAAAATTCACTGGGTGTAAACGTCAGCAATTTACAAAAAAAAAAAATTATCCAAAAGTAATTAACGTTCAACTGAAATACACAAATCGTTCGATTTTTATTGACACTAAACCCTTTCACTACCGTTTACTTCAGCATATGTAATGTATCTAAGTGTTAATAATCCAAAAAAAACTGGTCTGCTGGCGGATTTCAGTAGAAAAAAATCAAGTTTGAGCGAATTATAGCAGGAAGGAAATCTTATTGTCGCTCCGAGCACTCTATGATCATTGCGATCAATTTCGATTTCATAATCTGATTAGCTTCTTTTATGAGTTTATTTGTTTATTGTGATCCCATATTATTACACTTTTATTACATATGCATAATTCTAGAGTAAAGTAAATAATGTATGCTCATGTGAATGAAGTTTAATGATGAAAAGAAGCTTAAAAGATTTAATATACATATATAATTGGCGCTTTGTAACAGCTGAAGCGATCCTATTCCAATTTAGGGTTTGATGTTTTTCCAAGAAATGGAGAGCTCCACAGTTTATACTAAGCCGTCTCCGAACGCCTGTTGGTGTTTTATGAGTACCTTTTGATTTTCATGCCAGAAATACACTCGGAGGGGTTGACATTCCCTGCTGAGGGGCGATTGCAATTTGAAACTTTAGCTGAATTTGTTATATAAATTAATTTTCTATAACTGTTTGGACTGTTTGTAACGACACCAAAATTTTAACCAGAGCCTTTCGAATGGCAATACGCAATGCTAGCTACCCGGCTACCACGGCCGCCAAAAGATTTAATGCGTATATTACCATAAAGTATATGACATTTAAGATCGACACTATTTTTTTGCTTAAATTTGTAATTAAAAAAGATCTTCTAAATTTCGATTATTCTCACTTCTATTTAATTTCTTTTTGTTATTTTACTTTAAGTTTTCTTATTTTACTTTAATCTATTCGTTTTTTTAGTTTTTTATTTTTTATTTCTTTTTTAATATTAAATTATTTTAATTTTGTTTGTCTTATTTTGTTTCTTTTTTAATTTTTTTTTAATTCAGTTTACTTCTGTAAATATTATTTTTTATTTAATTTTAATTTAATAGTTTTTTTTCATTTTTAACTTGCCCTTATTTTTTCTTTCATTTCACATGTTTTTGTTAAATTTATATATTTATATATTATATAATATATATATTTGTTATCGTTTTATTTACTTTTATTTGATTTTGTTCTGTTTTAGTTTTTTTAATTTTTTATTATTTTTCATTTCAATTCATTTTATTTTAGTTTTTTTGTTTTCCTTCATTTTTAAATTTTTTCTTTAGTTTATTTTATTTTTTAATTTTTATTCCTTTTATTCATTTTATTGGCTTCTATTTAGTTTTTGATTTTATTATTTTACATTAGCTTATTTTATTTCATTCTATTTTTCCTTTATTTTATGTTTTTATTAATTATTTTATGTAATTTTGTTACATCATATTTTGTTTTAAATTAGATTATTTAGAGTTTTATTTACTTTTTTTTGTTTCATTATTTTATATGATATTCGTTTATTTCATATAGTTTTATTTATTTATTTTTTAAATAATTGTTTTCGTTAATTTCATTTTATTTTATTGTATTTCACATTAAATTATTTTGTTTTACTTTAATTAGTTTAAATTATTATATTTTATTTCATTTCATTTATTTTTATTTAGACTTTTAATTAAATTTTATTTGATTGTATTTTTATGTTTCTTTAACTTTTTTTATTTTAAATATTTTATTTTATTTTATTTTATTTTATTTTATTTTATTTTATTTTATTTTATTTTATTTTATTTTATTTTATTTTATTTTATTTTATTTTATTTTATTTTATTTTATTTTATTTTATTTTATTTTATTTTATTTTATTTTATTTTATTTTATTTTATTTTATTTTATTTTTTTTATTTTATTTTATTTTATTTTATTTTATTTTATTTTATTTTATTTTATTTATTTTATTTTATTTTATTTTATTTTATTTTATTTTATTTTATTTTATTTTATTTTATTTTATTTTATTTTATTTTATTTTATTTTATTTTATTTTATTTTATTTTATTTTATTTTATTTTATTTTATTTTATTTTATTTTATTTTATTTTATTTTATTTTATTTTATTTTATTTTATTTTATTTTATTTTATTTTATTTTATTTTATTTTATTTTACTTTATTTTATTTTACTTTATTTTATTTTATTTTATTTTAGTTTGTTTTAATTTGATTAATTTTTATTTGGAGTTTGAAGTATATTATTTTAATTGTTTTTAATATTGTCTTTTTTGTTTTATATTATATTTGATTTAATTTTATTTTGTTTGATTTTTTAATTGCTTTATTCTTTTAATTTATTTTCTTTCATTTAATATTATTTCATTTTGTTAAATTGCTAATTAGTTTTTCTTTAATAATATCTAATCATCTGTGTCTCGATTTTACTGAGAAGTTGTATTGCGAATCTATTACAATAGAACTTAATATTCTCACTGTAAGTGAGTAATTAACATTCTTTCGTGTCTAATTGACGTTGTTTCCTTGCAATACAAATAACAAATATCTTCTCACATTGTAAACTTTCCAAGTGCCAATGAATATATTGCTAATAAAATTTAAAATTTATTTTCTGTACATTTTTCAGTTAATTTAAATTGCGTTTTAACACGTATGTAGCTACATTTACATTGTTTAATGGCTAAGAATAATACATACATACATATATGAAAAGCATGGAAAACTATGAGAAACTATTTTCATGCTCAAGCCTCATTTTAAAGTTTTTAAAACTGAGTTTGAAGCCAGAAATAATCTAATCAAAGCTGATAACTCTAAATCGAATAACCTTCAAAATAATAAAATCTTAGTTTAAAAAATTTCTGATACTACAAAAAGCAGATTGATTCCTGTGCAACTTTTGAAAGTAATAAAAAAAAAGATTCTTGCGCTACTTTAAAAAACAGCAAGTCCAAATACCTTAAATTTGATATACAAAGATCCCATAATGGAAATTATTTTTATAAAAAAAATACCAATTATTTCACTGTGCAAATCTTAATCATCTTTACAAGTTATTAAAGAAATAACTATGTTTTATTTCACTTGAGCTTACTCAAGAGTATAAGCGGGTTTCCAACTCATTCATCCGGCGGCTACAACTGACTTAGCTTGTTGCTAACTCGAAGACAAACATGAGCTTTCACAATTTTCCCGGAAAATACTTAGGAATTGAATTCTTATGCAAATGAAAAATTATAAAAAATTATCATACATACATACAATACATACGCATATATGTGTGTCATATGTTCGTATGTTTATGTATAAGCTCTCCAGTGAATTGTCAACAAAACTCGAAAGAAATCAAGCGTATTTATATTTGTTTAACTGTGAAACGCATGAGTCATAAGTGCAAGTTGAAATATAAGATTTTTCAAAAGAGCAGAGTTGCCAAGCTAGCAAGAAAATCTCAATGAAATATGTGAAATAAAAAATTTACATTTTCCATACTCACTTCCACAGAATACGCCAGAAACAGCCAAAGTTGCTACCATTCGGCACTTCACCAGCATATGAGACGGTCATATTTGAACTTTAACTAGTAAATGTAGAGAGAAACAGCAGCAATAGGCTAGGTGTGGATAGGCGGTTGCACCAGTTGGCTTAGTAATTATCATAAACGATATCAGCTTAATTAGCTACTGAAGTGCAATTCAAGAAATCGGCGCCTTTTAAGCTGATGAGTAGATAACGGCGATGATGATGTTGGCTGCTATTTTACCGTAATAACGTGGAGTATCACAAACACTTTAAAGTGACAGCTCTGCTCGTTTTGCTTATGGCGTGTGGTGTTGGGCTAATGGTTGACGGCTTGTGTCAACCATGTTTGTCGCATGGCAAGCAATTGTCGTCGACGATACCGCCAATGCCGAATAGGCAGGCAAGCAGTTCACCTGTCACTCTTCACGTGACGTCTAACGACACACACACACACACACGCACCCACAGTCCGTTGCAGTATTTGAGTGCGAGTGTTTACAATGCGAAATTTATGTTGAGTGAAATGGATTTTCTACTTTTGTCTCGAACGCGAGTTGCACTACCAACCGACACGGCGACGTTGGCTTACTGACGCCTCATTATCGAAATTCCGTCACGTCTGCGCTGCGCTGTGATGCGGGACTTTTTGGTTATTTTATTGTATTTATTTATTACTACAAGTATTCCAACAGTTTTTCGTGTGCATTGATGTGCATATTACATATATGTATGTATGTAAGTTCGTTTTACGTATGCACCATCTGTATGTAATGATGTTGTTACAAAGTTAAAAAATGTTATTGTTTGATTTTATTGGCATTTTGCTTATTATTTGCTTATTTTCGCTTTTTGTATGTTGACGGTTTTAGTGTAATTTATATTTTGTTGTTAATTTTCCAAACACTAGCTGTACACGTTTATTTACGCTGATTTTCGACATTTATTGCTTAATTTTTTTTTGCTGCAGTGAAAATACACACACATACACATTTATGGTAAATAATTAAGCTTTATGTAAGCAATTTCGAGTTCAGGGGACTTTTGCATATGTATTTAAATTTTTGTAAATTTGAGCCGAAGAATTTTTGATTTATTGTAAATTATTTTTATTTTTAAATGCCTATGTACGGTTTTCTCTTCTTATTTGTATA
>JAWMAG010000031.1:8095000-8100000 GCA_037013455.1 Ceratitis rosa | reverse complement strand
TTATTTATTTTCTGTATACTTTTTTATCATGAAACACATCTCTATTCGTATATGAGCCGCATGTAAATATGCATCCAACCGATATTGTTGTTAATAAACTTATTATTCGGTAATTCTCCATGTCAATTCACGATTTTGTATTTAAATTTCAATTAGTCGCATGACAAGCAAATGAATTTTATTTAATTTAAAAACATATGTACCATATGAAACACACAAGTATACGAGTATGGTATAGCGTATAAAAAAAATAAATAAAATAAAAATATGTATATAGGTATATGAATTATATATGATTAGAAAATTAGAAGTGACTAAAAAATATTTACACACACGGAATATATAGAAGTGTGAAATCAAACAAGTAGGAGCTCGAGTTTCTCGGATAAATTTGTACAACGAAATATGCAGAAATATATTTCTAACTGAAACTCTCAATTAATTGTCCGCAAAACAGCAAATATTCTTACGAAAAATGTATCATATTTAATGATGGTTCAAGACTTGACAAAATTGAAAATATAGTTTTCGTCTTAAAAACCGTGACTTTTGGCTCAGAATAACTAGTATGTAGCTTTGACATTGAAGGAGAGACATTTGCAGCCTTTTCGGAATTGGAGAAAAAACATTAAATTTATCGATTAAATGGAGCTTTTCCGAAAGTATTGGATTTTATTTACTATTTTTTAACCAATTATTTCTATATATCTCGATTTCTTTTGTAAATTGTTCAATTCGAAATATTTTTTCTTGCTGCTCGAATTGTTCAAAAGCTTTTGAATAAGCAAATTAACTTATGAGCTTTTGAGCAATAAATGGGTGTCAAGTATTGCAAAGCGAAAGAAGAGTTTGAAAATAATTTTTTCTAGAAATTTTTTTTAATAAATTAATAAACATACAAAATTTACCACGGGACCTAAATTCTATAAAGCCAATATAAAAGCACGAACAACAGTTTTCTAAATGTGACTTAATTTTTATGAGCTCTGAAGATAGTTACTCGATTTTAAATTTTCTTTTATTTAGAGATCGCCAAACAGGTTATACCAGAAAAATCAAGAAGAGCGATAGCTTGTATAAATGTTGTTACTTGCGAAGGCATGAGATCGGTGACACTGAATTAAGATTGTCGATTCGAGTGCATTTAAGAGTCAAATTCGCTATTATGAAAGAGAAAGATAACGCAATCCGACTTCGATCAAGGGCATGATAAGTGCTGGTTGCCCTGACAGGTTCAGAGACAATGGTAAAGATGATATTTATACCATTAAGGAATGGTCTATCCTAGATGCCTGGTGCCAGGGATTTTGATTTAATGAAGTTCATCAGTGGACTGAAGTGGTTAGATAGCGAAGTCTGATGTCAACGAATTCGTAGTATTCAGTTTCATTCGCCACTTCAAATGAATTGGGGAAGGAGCTTAGCCGAAAATCGCTAGCTTAAGCTAAACGCAACTTGTAAATTGTACTTGTACTCCTTATAATTTTTGAATTATAATTCACTAGGTCCTCATACGAAATACTTTTATATATTTTTTTTTAACATCTGGTTGCCTTAATGATTTTCTTCAAGCAAGCTTTTTACGGTAAATTGATGATGTTCTCTACTAATATTGGGTACAAAATTTTTGATTTATTTGAATTTAGACACTTCTATATTTTTCACAATAAATTATTAATTTTTTTTTTACTATATATAGAAGCGTTTATATACATATATGTAAATAGGCATATTTATGTAACAACAAATGTACAGTGACTAACTAGTTTTCGCGTCGTAAGATGAAAATAGTGATTTATGTATGATGTTGTAGCTGGCGGCAAAGTAATTTAACAATAATAATATGAAAATTGTTTTATAATTTTATTTATTATGCATATACTTATATTTATGTACATTTGAATGTGAATATAATGTTTTTGTATATTTTTTACATTTTTTTTTTGTTTTTTTTTCGTTTTTTTTTTTTGTATAGAAATTGAGGCATTGCGCCGTGGCGTTAATTACATGACAGCCGATACTATCTTTTAGTATTATTAACATGTACATACATAACTACACAGCATTTAGCTAATATGTATATACATACATACATACATATATAAATATATGTTTATATACAAAGTATGTATGTGTTTGCTGAGGCGTATACATTTCAATTGAAATACAAGAATCGCTTAAATTTAATTCCCATCTCGTTGTTATGCGTTGGTATTGGTGTATGTACGATTTCGATTACATCTTTTGTTTTTGCGAATTTCACCTTGATGAATATTTGCTGAATTTATACAAACAGCGGCCGCGGTAGCCGAGTGGTTAGCATTGTGTACTGACATTCGGAAGGCTCGGGTTCAAATCCCGATGCGACCAACATCCAAAAGTTATACAAAATTAATATAAATAAAAAAAAAACAACTTAAATTTTCTAATTGCAGTCGCCCCTCGATAGGGAATGTCAACTTCTCCGAGTGTATTTCGGACAAGGAATAAAAGCTTCTCATAAAAAACCAGCAGCCGTTCGTAGGCGGCTTAGTATAAACTGTAGGCCTCTCCATTTGTTGGAAAAGCATAAAAACCAAAACAAATTGTATGAGGAGCTCGGCCGAATATCGCTTCAGCTTCAGTGCCAATTATATATACCATATATATATACAAACGTGTTTGTTATTTTTAATTTATTACTTATTCTTCTTCTTTTAGCAACAAACAATTGCTTTCGAACACTAATTTTGTGTTAATTTATTTATTTTATATTTCTTCCAAGAATCCGATTGTTATCAATGCTCAGCTATCTTAAAAGCCAATGGTCACTGGCAGCGGCCATTATTTACACATATGTACATAGGTATGTATATTTGATTATATCTACCGTTTATATATATGTACCTATATGTAAACTTTGCTGATGCTTTTGGGTTATTCCCCCTGATAAATTATAAAAACAAATAAACTCTAAAACACAATCTTTAACTAGTTTGAAGACTTATCTCAAAACAACAACAACAACAAAAAAATGAATGTTAACATATAAAAATATGAAAATAAATGTATGTTGCAATCATTCATGCATGTATGCTTGTGTTTATACAATTAATGTATACACACTGTGCTTTTGCTTTGTCAAATTTTAAGAAGAAAAAATATAGAAATTTTAAAAAATTACTGTCATTTGCAAAAACCTTGACTCCACTTGTTGTTGATCCACTTCACATAGATACATACGCGTACATACATACTTTTCTTAGATTGTTATTTCATTGAGTGTTTTCTTAGTTTGTTTTTATTTTAAAAGATTATAATAACATTTATTTTTTAATTTTTTTTTTAATTTTTTATTCTCTCTTTTTCTTCTCTCGTCAGTGTAACAAGTTAATTCAACAATTGCAAGTCACAGACAGATGTGTGCTTAATAAAGTAATCAAAAAATTTGTTAATAACATTTTGTGTTTAATTAGCAAAAAATGAAATATTCTACTTAATGTTGGCTTAATTTTTATTTTTTTAACTTAAAAAATATACAATTAATTCTGAAATGTTTTTATATTAAATTATTATTAATTTCCTTAAAAATATTTTTTCTTTTCAAAAATTCTTAAATAAATATACCAACACAAATTATGTTAATAGAGTTAAAAAGCTTTTAACAAAATTTATATACTTATAAAAACAGCGTGTTTCTAGTTTTTCTTACGCAAAAAGTCGAATTCCTGGTTTTACGATAACATTCCTCTAAGTTGGCATCATTCAAATTTATGGTACTTAAACAAAAACTGGTTAGGGGTAAAATGTAAACTACACAATTGAACTATTTATAGAAAAAATTCAGAAAATTTTATACCATTTCTTTCAAAGAAAAAAACAAGAATTCCTAAATTTTCTATACCATAAAAATTTAGATTTTTAAATCAAGTTTATTATCAAAAAAGGGAAGCAAATTTTAGATTTTTCATTTAATTTTTTTTATTAATTAATTAACAAAAATATATGTAATATTCTGCAAAAATTCTCATATATGTATATATAAATAAAAATGATTAAATTTACATATGTACATACGTAAGCACTTCTACACCTTTATATTATTTATTTATTTATTTTTTTTTATTTAAGATGTTTTTACTTAACACTCGATTTCGTTAGAGTTTCCCACTTCATTAATATTTATTTATACATATGTATGTACATATACAAGTACAAGTTATAATTTTTGCTTCATTGCATAGAAACACAAAACATTTAAATAAATAAATTTGTTGAGAGAGAGTTATTTACTACTTTAATGAATATTAGGAACCTTTTACTTTTGTTTATTTAATTTATTCGCACTTCTTGGACTTTTAAATTTGAAATATACTCTTAAACCTAAAAGCAAGAAAAATAAATTAAAAAAATTACTACTTTTCGTTATGGAATTAAAGATTTTGTTAACGAACAATTTTTATTATATTTCTTCTAACCTAAGTAATAAAATTAAATAAACAAAATATTTTATGATCTATGGATGAGGTTTTTTTGTTTAATTCATATTATTCATAATTTCCAATATTTCATAATTGGAAAAAAAAATATTATTGTAAATCAAAATTAAAAAACGGAACTGTCGATTTGTTTCTATGGTTCCTGAGAACAAAAAAAAAGTTCGCGAAACACATGGGTAGCTTCTTGCGAAAAAAAATCGCATTAATAGTTCTTTTATTATACGTTCAACTTGAGTGAGAATAAGCCTAATTCCAAGTGGTGAGATTGGCTTACTTCGAGGCATTCATATAATTACTTTCAAATATTTTTTTAAAGACTTTTCTGCGGCGAAGAATTGACCCACACATACAAATAAGCAGACAGATCAATTAATCATTTGTAAAGATTCACATATTTCGAAAAGCTACCGACCAACTAAAATTCTTACACAACAACAATGCCTCGGACGAGATCAATTCTTTGCCTAATATACTCAACGTTGTGACGATATTTATAAACCCTGAAATTAACCACCAAATGTA